>PVJH01000047.1:0-35751 GCA_004026705.1 Nesogale talazaci | reverse complement strand
CCCTGCCCTGGCCCCAAGGCCTATCCTTGGCACTCCCTTGGGACCTCCCTGCTCTGTTCCCCCCACTGGTCAGCCACACAACCTTAGTGTTTTGCCTCAGTGTGGTGGGGTCACACTGGGTCAATCCCAACACTGTCTCCATTGTTGTCCCCCATAGGGCCATGGGTCAGCAAGGGATGTTGGGTCTCATAATATATTTATAAATGATGATGGGGAAATAGATCTACATGCATATATTTATAGGTTTAGTATTAAGGTAACAGATGGACATTGGACCTCCACTCAAGTACATCCTAAAAGCAAGAACATGTTGTTCTATCAAATTGGCATGCCATGAAGTACACCTCCATGACACAATCACTGTATATACATTGTTGTATACATTAGCAAAACAAATGTAGAAATTAGAAAACAAATGTATACATTAGCAAATGTGGTGAAGAAAGCTGATAGTATCTGGATATCAAAAGATATAGCATCTGTGTCCTTAAAGGCCTGAAGATAAAAAGCAGCTACCTAGTTCAGAAGCAACAAAACACACATGGAAGAAGCACACCAACCTGTGTGACCATGAGGTGTCAAGGATCAGGTATCAAACATCAAAGAACAAAAATCCTATCCCTGTAAATGAGGGAAAGTGCAGATTGGGGACCCAAAGCCCATATGTAGGCAACTGGACATCCCCTTACAGAAGGGTCACAGGAAAGAGATGAGTCAATCAGGGTGCCATGTAGCAGTGATGAAACCTATAACTATTCTCTAATTTTTAAATACTTCCTCCTCCCAATCCCCCACCCCTCCCACACCAACTATCTTGATCCCAATTCTACCATACATTTCCAGCTAGACCAGAGGATGTACACTGGTACAGAGAGGAACTGGAAACACAGGGAATCCAGGACAGGTGATCCCTTCAGGGCCAGTGGTGAGAGTGGCGATATCAGAGGATGGATGAAAGGTGGAGCAGAAAGGGGGAACTGATTATAAGGATCTACATATAACCTCTTCCCTGGGGGGCAGACAACAGGTGAGTGAGTGAAGGGAGACATCAAACAATATAAGATAGGACAAAATAATAACAATTTATAAATTATCAAAAGTTTAGGAGGGAGGGAGGAGGAGGAAGGAAGGGGGGAATGAGGAGCTGATTCCAATGGCTTAAGTAGAAAACAAATGTTTTGAGAATGATGAAGGAAACAAATGTGCAAATGTGCTTGGCATACAATGTATGCATGTGTACATGGATGGTGATGAGAGTTGCATGAGCCCCCAATTTTTTTTAAAAAATAGAATGATATGGAAATGATTAGTGCAACAAAGACTATGAAGGTAACCAAAAGAACTGCAGGGTACCCAACTACCACTGCCATCTGTTCTAAAAAGGATCATATGTAAAGGTCCTAGATAGAAATATAGAAAACTATGGAACAGAACTCAAAATCCTAACAGAGTCAGACCAGGCTGACTGCTCTGACAGAGTCGGGTAGAACCCCTCAGATGATGGTTTTGTCACCCTTCAGGTCTGCTCCTGAAATCACCCTCTGATTACAATAACCAAACATTTAAAATCAAAAGGGAAGCATTTATACATGGACAAATGTGGAAAATTAGAAAAGAAGTAGGAATAGAAACAGGAATTACAAGGAGGAAGTAGAATAAGTATATCGAAGGGATTGTACAGATGAATTGATACAAAAGGTGCAAAAATTATTGAATACAAAACTGCTAACCAGCTCTATAAATCTTCAGCCAATTCTTTTCTTTTTGGCATCCCTGCCCTCTGATGGTGGGAGTAGGAGGCCCAGCCTTTGCTCCTGTGGAGCTGGAATTGAACCTCCATCCCAGTGGGCCGCAGTCCTGTGCACAACCACTGCGCCACTAGGGCTCAGCCCACAGCCAAGTCTTAATAAAAGCTTTTGTAATTGAATAAAGTTACAGCAAACAGTGATAACAAATGATGACAGATATATACATTGTGAATATAATTGATGTCCCTGAATTGTACACTGTATATGGTTTAAAATGTTTGACTTTTATGTATTTTATTGCAACACAATTAAAGTAAAATTATGATGTAAAATTTTCTTAAAACTTTAAAGCAAGGTATAGTACTTAAACTTAGGGTATCACAAGAAAAGTCGCAGCAAACTTGCACAGATGAGGACTTAAATACTGTTATTATTAAACAATCAAAGGAGGTGATGTCAACCAACTCAGGGATAAGGGAACAAGCGAATCAAAATCAGTGACAAGGTGGGTGTGAGAGGCCTAATAGGGACTGATCAAGAGTAATGTAATAGAGAGACATTACTGAAACCCAAATGGATACTGAACATGATAGTGAGGCAAGAGGAAAGTAAAAGGAAATAGAGGAAAGAACTAGGGGGTAAAAGGCATTTACAGAGGTCTAAATATAGGCAGGTACATAGGTGGATATATCTATATATGACAATGGGGAAATAGATCATTGTGCATATACTTATAGGGTTAGTATTAAGACAGCAGATGGGCATTGTACCTCCACTCAAGTACATCCTCAATACAAGAACATTTTGTTCTACTAAATTGGCATTCCATGATGCTTACTGTGTTAGTCCGGATAGACTAGAGGAACAAATTTCAAAGACACTCATAGGTATAAGGAAAGGGTTTATATACAAAAGAAATGCGACCCTAAGAAGGCATCCCCATCCAGTCCAGTGCAAAGTCATAAATCCAATAACCCATATGCCCGAAATCAGTCTATAAAGTCTGCTTCCGACTCAGGAAGTCACAGGTCAGTGGGTGCAGAATTCTGGGTCTGGCAGGGGTCTCCCCATGGCTCCTCGCTTCCAGGGCTCAGGTCCATCAACAGCATGCCACTCCAGCTTCAGAGGTCTGTCTTCATCAGGGCTAAGCCTTGTGGTCTCTCCACCGGCTACTCCAGCCTCCCAGCCGCCGCCATTCTGTGTTGCCTGTGGTTAATCATCTCTGAAACTAACTCCCAACAACTGGGGAAGATAGCTTCTCATCTTCACAAGGGAAATATCGTGAGATTTCCCTGGAGTCTCAGGTGAAAGCCATGCCCACATAGAGGCCTCATCAGCTACTCAATGGCTTTCTCCTGATTAACAGGACAGACTCCACCCCTACATTTCAATTATAAAAGTAACATAAGCACATGACTGTCACACTTACCTTCCTGACACAATCATTGGAGACAAATGTGTGCATAAGCAAAAGTGGTGAAGAAAGCTCATGGTGCCTGGCAATCAAATGATGTAGCAGCTGAGATCTTAAAGACTTAGAGATAAACAAGCGGCCATCTAGCTCAGAAACAACAAAGCCCACATGTAAGAAGACTGTGTGACCACAAGGTGTCAAAGGAATCAGGTATCAGACATCAAAGAACTACAAATTATATCATTATGAATGAGGGAGAGTACAGATTGGGATCCAAAGTCATCAATAGGTGAAGCAACATCCCCTTACAGAGGGGTCGCAGAGTGGAGATGAGCCAGTTAAAGTACAGTGTAGTAACAATTAAATATGCAACTTTCCTCAAGTCCTTAAATTCTTCCTCCCACCATCTATCATGATTCCAATTCTCCCTGACAAATCCAGGTAGACCAGGAGATGTAAACTGGAGCTGGAAACATGGGGAATTCTGGACAGACGATCCCTTCAGGACCAGGGGTGAGAGTGGTGATAACGGGAGGGTAGAGGGAAGGTGGAGTAGAAAGGAGGAATCAATTACAAGACTCTACATGCAATCTCCTCCCTGGGGTATGGACAACAAGGAAGTGGGTGAAGGGACACATCAGACAGTGGACGATATGACAAAATAATGGTAATTTGTAAATTAAGGTTCCATGAAACCTTAAGGGGAGTGGGGAGGGAGGGAAATATGGGGAGCTGATACCCAGGACCTAAGTAGAAGAAGGATGTTTCGAGAACGATGGTGGGAACAAATGTACAAATGTGGTCTGCATACAATTGATGCATGCATTGATTGTGATAAGAGTTGTATGAGCCCCCAATAAATGATTTTTAAAAGATCATATACCTCTGGACAATATAAAAAATAAACAATAAGTGATATTTTGGCTTATACCGTGACTGACCAAGCTTTTGGTTACTGGCATTCACTGAATATGCTCCCAACTAATATAACCAACATCTTACCTCAGGTTTAAGTTTAAGAATTTAGATTAATTTCTGCTGTGGTGAGTTTCTGGAATGTGAAAGCAGTGATTGTCAAAGTCGGTAGTGATTCAAAGGAATCCTAGGTGTGTGGAATAAATGCTTTGTCACTCAGTGAAGCAGCAAGGAGCTTGAATGAGTGGACTCCATAGCAGTGGATTCGGTTATGGTGGGTTAGGACCTCCCATAATACATACTCAGTAAATGCTGCATGAATGGATGCACACAAGTAATCTGAAGATTTTCTTAGAGAGTTACTAAAATAACTTCCTTTTGTTCTGCAAATGAAGGGGGACATGAAAGAATAGCAATTTGAGGATGTATAAGAGATTAAGAGAAAAATGAGGGAGGTGTTGTCAGCCATCCAAACCCATGAGTTTGAAAAATATTTCTAAGCCTGGAATCACAGATGTTAGAACTGTATTAAATGTAATAGAGTTTACTTTGAAGGTGATGAGGTTGTTTGGTAAAAAACATTTATGTATTAGCTTTGAAAGAAATCCTTTGCTGGGGGAAGTTAACCGCTTGTCAATGCATCAGTAACTACTGAGCAAAGTTCAGAACACAGTCCTGGACTCCATGGAACCTAGGACGCCAAGTTACTTTCCACCCCCAGGAGTTGACAATTTAAAGGGGAAATAGAAAATAATGCAAATGCACATGTGAGAAGTGTCTGCATGATATTTGTTGGTGTATCTTTAAATACACTGTAGTCTTAGAAACAGATTTTAGAGACAACTTGGTGTCACTTTTAAAATGGGAATGATCCACAGATAGCAGAATAGGAGCAAATGAACCAAAATACCATGACTATTTCTAGACAGCAGGATTTCAGGTAACTTTTATTTTCCTATTTCCATTTTCCTACTTATAGCATGTTTTCAAAATTCAGATGAATCCTTGTTGGCTTCCACACATGGCGCCCTTTGGATGATAACAACAGGAAATGTTCCTGTTCCTGGGCCGCCCTCATTCTGGCTGGTAAGTCATCACTGGGGCTCTGGGGCAAAGCATCTCAATGAAGGTGTCTTTTCTGAGAACTTAACAAGGAAGCAATCTGGTCACTGATAGGAAACATTGTACTGTAGCTCTCCTAACACATCTATTTCATTCTTCTGGAAATCCGTGGTATCTTCAAAGTTATGTGCCCACAGCACAGTCCAAGCGCATCAGTTCTGCCTCTGCCTTGCTTGTGCATGACCCAGCGTCTGCATGTGTATCCATACAAGGAGGAAACTGAGAAAGCACCGGTACCTGGGGACCCAGAGACCAAAGAAGCTGCAGATCTAAACAACAAAACAAGATGACTGCAAATACCTCAAGTGAGCTATGTGGAGAGGAACACATTAATATGAGCAAACTAATATCCAGAAATATGAAATATTACAATCCATGTCACATAGGCAATATCAAATTAACTGCCACTATAAAACACTATGATTCAATTCAATTTACAACCCTTTGTTTTAAAGCTGTTTCATAGCTACTATGTGCAATTTATATTGTCTGTTTAGTTCCCTGCTGTTTCTGCTCTTGCTTCAAAATTTGCCCTAAGAATTCCATTAATTTATAAATGTTTATTATTACTATAGGAAAATAATAACAGTCACAGAAAAAATGGATCACCAGCTTAAAATGTTCAATTTTCTGTTCCTACAGCGGCAGGCACTTAGAGGCAGGAAGTAATTAGATTACTGATCAGACTTAACCAAAAAAAAAAAAATGGAACACCAGTAGAGATCATTGACTTATTATGATAATTACTTTATTTCATAGGGCCAGACCTCATATTTTCTCTCTGCTTTGATTTTTATCTCACTTCTGAACTTTCAGTTCCCAGTCTCCGCTCCTCATGCCCCCACCCCCGCTTCATTGTGAAATGATTCATTTTCAATGAATCTACATTTCTCATGAAAACTGCATTCTGTGTGTAGGACAAAATAGAACTTCTCATTTGGGTTTCAGCGGCTATAATTCTTTATGGGAGTGGAAAGCCTGATCTTTCTCCCTTGGGGGTTGGTGCACTTAAATTTCTGAACTTATAGTTTGCTGCCCAATACATAACCCACCACATAAGAGGATGTGTTAGAGAAACAAATTCATAGACTTTCACATGTGTATAAGAATGAGCTTTATATACAAGAGCAATTAAATATTGAGAAAATACCCTAGCCCAGTCCATATCAAGTGTACAAGTCCAATATTAACCCAAGTGCCTGATACCAATCTATAAAGTCCTCTTCAGATTCATGAAACACATGCAATGATGCCGAATTCAGGATGATCACAGACCAGTGGGAACAAAGTCTTGTGGATCCAGTGGCAGCAGATGAATCTCAGCCTTGGCAGGGGTCTCCACATGGCTCCTTTTACTCCAGGTCTCTAGCATAGCTCCATGCGTCTGGTCAGCAAGCATGCCTCACAAGGAATGAGCATGTGTCCTCCCTCCTATGAACTCGTTACCTCCTTGGCAACTCCAAATGAGGTCATCAAGCTGCAACCTGATTGACAGACTAGACTTCACCCCTCCACTCTCAAGTCTCACACTGACAACAGATTATGTAACTACCACACAGGAGTTCCTGTCATAAGCAGGCAGGTAGCTAATATAAATGTGTGACATAGATTTTGACAGAAGGCACCTCATATATCAGCCATACATAAAAACAAACCTCTTCAACTTGATTTGAATCATCTGTGCTAGCAAACAGAAAGGAATCATTCATGACCCATCAAAATGTATGTCTAAATTCCTGCTGGATCCTACATCATTCAAGTAGGCCGTTGAAACATGACAGGAAAGGGAAATGAAAATCTCATGAGGAAGCCATGGGGCACCAAAATTTTACATTTTGCAGCAATCTGTCCACAGACCAAAAAAAGTTAACTGAAAAATAAATTAAAAAATAAATAAGTTAACCGTACAAAAGAAGAGGACATGGGAACTGAGCATGATACTAAAGAATACAGATCTATATAGCTACATTTTAAATTTATTTTCTCTTTTAAGGTATTCTTCTTGTGATTCATTGTAGAAGCAATGACTTGAAAACAATTCTCAAAAAACAAACAAACAAAAATCCTCAAAACTTTTTCATTGTGATATGGACAGAATCTTAGTAAGATGTGATTTTTCGAGCTAAATTCACTGAGGTTATAATATCTTTTTCTTCTTTTCTCCAGAAACAGTGGGTGTGTGTTTGTGTGTGTTGGGGGCTGGGACACATTAATCCATGCAGGCAAGCTCTCAATGGAGTCACTTTCATCTAAATATATTTTACAAGACAAGGACTTGCAGTCCTGATATTGTCAATGAAGGATGGATTCCTTTATTTAGTCTTGGATGGAGAAAGTTGTTTAACAAAGCTAGCTAGTGAAGTCAGCAAAGAAAGAGGAAGACTCTACATATGATGGGTTGATGCAGTGGCTACAAGACTTGGTTCAAATATTGCAATGATTATGAGGATGGCACAGGATGGGTCAGCATTCTATCTGTTGTACAGAAATCACTATGAACTTGAACCAACCCAACAGCAGCTCAGAACAAAAACAATAAAGGTTTGTGAAAGAACCAAATAGATTTTGTTGAAATAAATACCAGACATAACACACACATGATATGTTTTACTTTAGTTGATTTTTTTTAATCAGGACAAGGTACAACTATATTGCAGGACAAAAATATCCTTGAAAAGTCCATACAAGCATAATGTTTATAGTATACTACTTATCAAAAATTTGTATGCCGAGGTTGGAGAATCACAAAGCTTAGCCAAAAGAAGGCACTGAAGAAATAAAGCATAAATTTTCTTATTCAAAACAATCAAAATCTGCAGATATGAAGATAGCTACAAAAATTGTATATTCTATATTATATATTATACATTATATTTGAAATGTATTGTTTAAATTAAAAACATAAATTGTGTGCATTTGCTCAATTGTTTTTGTAGAACAAGAGATTTTTCTTTGAATGTTGTCCTTGGTCAGTGCAATTGGGTCAGTTCAACCTCCTAGCATCCATATGCCTTTTCATTGACCTTTTACTTCCTCAGGTATCGTGTTCTTGATATTCAGCTCCCTAGCTCTTCTGTCATTCATATTCAATGCATCAGATTCATTCTTGAGATGTTCTCAAATTCAGATGGAATATACTTGGCGTCATGTTGTTGGCACTTGTGGAATTATTTTAATGTTTCTTTGTTCCAACTTCAATCGGAAAATACAAATGAGCAATTGATGGTGTGTCCTACAGTCAGCCCCCAGCCTCATTTTCACTGCTGATATTAAGCTTCTCCATTGTCTCTTCCCACAGAGGTAATCAATTTGGTTTCTGTGTATTCAGTGATACACTGAAGTGTAAGCCTTGTTGAAAACAGGTATTTTCATTGAAGTCATTGTCCTTGCAAGATTCTATCATGTGGTTTCTAGTTTCCTTTCTATCACCAAGGACTTATTTCGCAATGAATGTTCTGTAGTCTTTGTTTCCAACTTTGCATTCCAATTGCCAATCATTACCAATGCATCTTGATTTCATGTTTGATGAATTTCAGACCGAAGACATTCATGGAATTGTTCAATTTCTCATCACTAGCTTTATGGTTGGTTCCTAAATTTGTTTAGTAGTTGTATTAACTGGATTTCTTTTTGTGCAAATAAATATTACCCTATTGTAGGCAGTCTTATGATTTAAGATTGATATTGAAATGTCCTTTTGAATGCAATGCCATTTCTCTCATTCTTAGCATAATAAACCATATTATTATATGATTCAAAGTAAATACTACCCACTCTTTTCAGCTCACTAACAGCAAAGATATCAATCTTTATGTGGACCATTTCATTACTCATGATTCCCTATTTTCTTAGATCATACTAGAGATTTATAGTTGTTTCTTCCATTTTGAGTTGGGCCCCCATCAACAAATGAAGAACTTGAAAGCTTGGCTCCATCCATATCATTATGGTCAACTCTAATTTGAGAAGACAGTGCTTCTTCAGTTGCATTTTGAGTTTCTTCCAACCTGAGGATGTTGCAGTTTCCTTGCACTATATCTGACAATGTTCCCCTGCTATTCACAAAGCTTGTTGTAGTTAATTTTTCAGAAGTGGACAACCTCTTCTTTCTTCATAATCTCTTTTCAGTCTAGAAGCTCTGCTGAAACCTGTTCACCTTGGGTAATCTGGCTGTAATTTAAAATACCAGTGACATAGCTTCCAGCATCATAGCAGCAAGAAAGCTGCCACAATATGACAAATTGGTAGACAAATAGTGGTTTCTTTAAAAAGTTCTCAATTGGGCTGAGGCCTGGTGGCATAATGGTTGTGCATGGGACTGCGGTCCACTGGGTTGGAGGTTCAAATGTAGCAGCAAAGCTGGGCTTCCTACTCCCACCACCAGAGGGCAGTCATGCCCCCCAAAAAAACCCCAAACCCCCCACAAAAAAATCTCAATTATTTATCATTTTATTTGTCTTAATTTTTAAAAAATAATTCTTACTTATAATATTTCATTTAGAATTTCCAGTTTATAATAAGATGACAGAGGCAGGTGCAATCTGATATAATGTGTAATCCTAGTGTTTTGTGTTTGATTTGTTTTTACACAAAATTTGCATGTACATGATTTGCAGAAATGTTTAACTGGTTTATAATCATTAGAAAACATTCACAACTTTTAACTATTAATGTGTGAATGTCCTCACTGGGAAAGGTCCAATAATTCATTGTGTATACTGTTCCTCGAAATCAAAGACAAACAAAACCCACTGTCATTGAGTCACGTTTAAACTATAGCAATCCCATAGGACAGAGCGGAATTGTTCATTAGGGTTTCCAAGACTAAATATTTCCATGGCATATAGTCTAATCTTTCTTCTGAAGCCTGGCTGGTAAGTCTGAACCATCTCTGTTCCCGTTAGGAGGTCAACATTTACCCAACCCTCCCTCTAGCTTGTCTTCGGGAGGCCAACATTTACCCAACCATGTCACCAGTTTGTCTTCAGGAGGCCAACATTTACCCAACCATGCCACCAGCTTGTCTTCCCAGCACTCTAGGTCTGTACAAAAGTAATCAACTAAAATTTAGAGGATTGTTTCAAAACTTTTTAAGATTCCAAATATATTCATTAAAAGTACCCATGGAAACTAAAACTCTCAAAAACACACACATATCTCAGAGTCATATTAATTCAGGATGAATTTAGAATTGAAAAGTAATGCAGGAGAGGTTTATTTTCCCATTTTCCTGAGATATTTTAATGTCATTATGTTCACAAAAAGTTGGGAAGTCTCTAATTCTCTCCCAGTTAAAAAATGCCTTTCCTTAGGTGACACAGCAAGAAAGACAGTGGAATTTTACAGTAGGATGCATGAGAAAGCACCTCATTCTCTAGTTCAGAAGTTTACCAAGTAGGTTAGAAACACTCCTGAGAAAACAAATATTCTCCTGGGAAAAGCCTGGCTAGATTTGATTTAGAGGAATCAAAGCCCTCATTGCAAAATTGCTTGCATACTGGCTCCAAACATAACCTGCAAGGAAAAGTTGTTTCCACCAAGGTTTTCAGTTTGGGAAAGCCATAGGGATGTTTCTGCTCTGTCCAAATGGTCGTTATGAGTCAGAACCCACTTGATGGCACTATGTTTGTGTGAGATCTACCTTACAACTTGTGTTAGATTTGATTGCCTTGAGAGGTAAAACTGGTGACACTCATATATGCTGTGGGAGTTATGTAATCTGTCATCAATTTGAGAGGCTCATGAGTCTAGGGGTGGAGTCTAGTGTGTCAACCATTGTGTAACCAATGAGAAGACTTCTATATGGGCGTGGTCGTCTCCTGAGGATTCTGGGATCTCCGGTATTTCCTCCTTTGAGGCAGGAGACACTCTCTCTCTTGGCTCATGCTCTGAGAGATACTCTACTGACAAGACAAAGGGCACTACTGAAAGCCCCCATGCCCTGGGAACTAGAGGAACCATGTGGAGACTCCTGCCAGTGCTGACATGCTACTACCACCACTGTATCCACAAGACGTTGTATCTACTGACCTGTGATTGTCCTGCATTTGGCATCATTACATATGTTTCATGAGTCTAAGGAGTACATTATAGATTGGTATTGGACATATGGGCTAATAGAGGACTTATGGACTTGATCTGGACTGGACTGAAATGTTTTTCTCAATTTTCAACTGCTCTTGTATATAAGCTCTTTCTTATATACATATGCATGTTTTTGAATTTGTTTCTCTAGTCTACTCAGACAAACACATATGTACAGGAAAGAACTTTATATCAAGATGACATCACAGCCCAGTCCAACTCATGAATTCTTTAAACCCATGTAGCTGCATGTTGAAGAAGAGGAAAAATGAAGTTGGAAGCAAGGAGATCACAGGCCGATTGGTGCTTAGTTGGATGAACCTAGAGTATTAGAAACATAGCTAAGCCCAGGTTAGGTCCCATGGAATGGCCAAAATGTGGCCAATACTGGAAACAGACACAAATTCCCAGCAGGCAGGGATGGTGGAAGGAAATAAAGTGGGAAAGAGGGAAGATCTCAATGTCCCACTTATTTCAAGGTCATGTCCCGAAGGAGGTATCACCTGATTGACAGATTGGCGTCTATCCCTGCATCCTCACAAAAAACTCAGTGCTGTTGGGTCAATTCTAACTCAAAGTGATCTTATAGGACAGTCTGGAACTGCCTGGTGGCTTTCTGAAACTGGAACTCCTTACGGGAGTAGGAAGACTCTTCTTTCTCCATTGGAGTGGCCAGTAGTCTCAATCAAATGACCTTATGATTAGCAGCCCAACCCATAGGCAATATTTTGCCAGAGCTCCTTCATGCAGTTCCACTAGGGTGCCTTAATTCTAACCACCACACAAATGAAGAGCACACTTCTCATTATCTGGTGTCTTATTACAGACATTATGCAAATCCTCACAGGTACAAATACCTCTGAAAAGCGAAGGGAAAATTTGAAGTATTGTGCAAATGTCGATACAGCGCAACTAGGCATCTACCCAATCCAAAAGCAAGTAGTTTCCCATTCCTCTTTTATCCTCTTTGTAGCATACGAACATGAATTTGATAAAATTTTCCAAAGTATAACAATGGTTTTGCAGTCAACAATTCTGACACCATTTGTTTCTAATCATTCATCGCTATTTCTGTCAATGTACCACTGCTTAACCCATTCCTGGATACAATAGTCCCTGTATCCTTTCCTCCATCTTTGCTAAGTCTTATGAGTTTTTATTTTGGGGTAAATCCTGCCTTATAGAGGTTAGATGGTGGATTATTCTAGTGATGCCCCACTGCTCTTTCTCCCCCTTTAGGCCTTTCAGTTTACTGAACATTGAGCCATGGGGGTGAGCTCAGGTCCAAACAAGAAGAGTGAGTGTTGGCGTCACACCAGTCTCCGTGTGACCAGTAAGATTGGTGTCCTATAATACTGAGCTCTGGGGCACATGTTCTCTTGCTCTAACTATTAAACATTGTTGTCATTGTTGTTAGGGGCCCTCCAGTCAGTTATGTTTCATAGCAACTCCATGTTCTGCACCCTTCTCACTACTCTTCTTAGGTTTGAGCCCAAAGTTGCAACTATTGAAGCCATGAATCTTATCCAGGGTTTTTCTCCTTTCCACTGCCCCTCTACTGTACCAAGCCCTATGTCCTTTTCCAGGCCCTGATCTCACTTGAAAACCTGTCCAAAGTGTATTAGACAAAGTCTGTTTTTGACGGTAAGGAGCACTCTGGCCATATTTCTTCTAAGACCTATTTGTTTGTTCTATTCACAGTCCATTGTACTTTCAGTATCATTCTCCAAACCCAAGTTCAAATGTATTTTTTATTCAACTTCCATTTTATTCAATGGCCTATGAAGCAATAGAAATATGATGCAGCTAAATATTATACTATCACAGATAGCATTGTACTTCAAAATATATCTTAGATTATCCTTTTTGATGATGAATTCAATGTCATTCTCTTGATTGTGACATTCCTAGCATAGTGAACCATATGATTTTCTCATTCAAGATGGATAATATGCCTCTCCCTAGGATCTTATAATATAATTCTTTACAGAGTAGATGGAGTGGTTGTTCGGCACTGTGTAATCTTTGTAGTCTCAGTATTAAGGATATTGATGTTTTCAGGACCCAACCTTTCTCTCAACTCATTTGAAAGGGGACCTAATTAAGCTGTCTTGTTAAAGATCCTTGAAAACAATTTCTATGTGACAGATGACTATGTGATGGAAAGTGTACAATTATTAAGGTGTTCAAAGAGTTGAATTATATTTCTGTAATAAATATCATTCCATTCCTAACTATATATTTGGACAAGACTTATTAAAAGGTAAGAGAAGATAGTCAATCTAATAATAAAGTTATCATCTGTTGCCATCATGTCAAGGCCAACTTATGGAGACCTCCTATGTGAAAGAGTAGAACTGTTTCTCTTGAGATTTTCAAGGCTGTAATATTTTTAAAGCAGATATCCAAGCCTTTCTTTGGAGGAAATTTTAGGTGAGTTTAAACAACCAATCCTTTGTGCCACCTAGGTGACCCTTACCCCGCTTGTGACCTATGGTCACTCAATATCTCCAGCCTTTCACATTTCATGTGAAGCTGCTATCCCACTTGTAGAGCATGCTACCATATGGTGGGCTCTTCATGACTGCCTATATCTGAAGATATGAGCCTGACCCCACCAATCCTACCACTAGAGTCTACTTGGATAAATGGTTATCACATAATTGTATGAAACTTCCTCTTACCTCTAAAAATATTTCCCTTAATTTTAGCATGTCTTCTATTATTAAAGAACACATACTATGAATAAAAATTCAAAACAAAATAATTCAGTCATGAAAGACTCAAAAACACAAGGAAATTCAAGACAAAGGTAAGGCAAATGGAATGGTATTTAATTTACCTAATTTGACCATAAACAATTTAGTTCTTCATGTAGTTTTATCCATATTTAACAAAAAGATAGAGAGGACTCCCCAAACATTTCAACTCTGAAATTTTGTGTGAAAGAGAAAGAGATCATTTTGATGAGCAACACTTTAGAATATTTATAACCTGTCAACTTTCCTAATGAAATCTCATAATCATATTATCTGTGAGATTGGTGGGTCACTGCAATGGATGATCAAACCAAAAGAGAAAAGAAAAGCGCTGTGAGAGAGAGAGAGTTACTGTCAGCATAACACAGGGGCAATTGTAGAGTAGCACCACGTCTGACCTTGACCTCAGACTTCAGGGAGTCAACCAAGCCTGGTATGGATTGGATTCTCCTTTTCCTTTGTGTGGCCAGCTTGAATCAGACTTGGCGGCCAGGCCATTTCATCAGTAACAAAGGGTCCTAGTTTGTTTTCCATCGTTTTCTATCTGACCAATAAGCCTAGTCATGATTCTGATTTTCAGTTTTGTTTCACATTTTTTCTCACACTTCATGCAAGGTCTTTGAAGGCTATCCCTTTCAAAGATGTTGGTAATGGTTGAACTTTTTGTTCAAGGTTGTGGAGACTGATATTTGCAGGATCCATTAGTTTATTGGACTCATTGCTTTCATGATCCTGTAATTTCTTTGTCAGCGAAAGACCAATGCCAAGCCTCAGATGGACCCCCCACAAGCTTTTAAAATTCCAGTTGGGAAATTTGATAGCAACTAGTATTTTTGTTTTTGATGGAGCAGAAAAGAAAAACAGTACTAAGAATATGTTAAGAAGTACTAAGTAGTAGGAATGATTAAAGCTTTCCTTACCATACATTAGTATACTCTGTCACTAGAAAAACACTTCTTTATATTCGACAGGTATAAATTAATAAGTCTAAACAAACTTCTAAACCTTGGAGCAATCTTTCAAAACATCATCTTCATTTTCTTTTTGTCAGAAAAGGTAAAGCTGCCAGTTCTCCCAGTTCCTCAAGGCAAATTTACAGGCAGGTAAAACTATGTCTACTTGAGCCATCTATTATTCTCACAGGGAACCAGCTTCACACAGATTCAGTGGCGAAGCTTGGAAGGAGTCAGAAGAGCCATATCATTTCATTCTCAGACATACATAGCAAAGAAGGTATAAAAATCCCAACAGTACCTTGAGGACTAGTCCTCAGTCTACAAGCACATATCCTAGTAGCAACAGGGGGGGAGTTTTAGTAAATGGGAGGAATAATCAATTGAAACTTTCTACTCTAAAACAGTTTCATTAGAGAGGACAGTACCAAAAATGTTATTTTCTACTTGACTTCCATCAAATTACGGTGCAGCTCATATACGAAGTCTCTATTATCTTTGCCAGAAAATTTTAGGGTCATTTTTATTTATTCCAAACTATATTTAAACAGTCAGCCCTTTGTGATTATTATGTCAAGGGCATCACGCTATAATTAAGTGTGCCGTGGAACTTCAAGAAAGCATCAGGAAAAAGCAGCGGGGCATTGTCTATCGATTGGTGGGATTTTAGGGATTTAAAATTTCCATTTGATTGTACAACTGCACTTTATTACCACTTTAGCCTTAAAATGTACTAAGTACAAACTGCTTCAGCAATGATGAAAAAGCTTTCTCAGCTTTAATGAAAACTTTTATATGCTACTGCAACTTTTATTATTTCCAAATGCTACCATAGACAAGAAAAATAATCACTACTTTTATTTAGAGAAAAACTTTAGCAATTAGAATAATTTGGGTTTAGGATGGATTTTAAGACATTTAAACAGACAAAAGTATCCATTGCCTTTGAGTTCATTCCAACTCATAACAAGCCTATACCACAAAGTAGAACTACCTCATAGCCTGGCCAAGGCTGGAAATCTTTAAGGAAATCAACTGTTAGATCTTTCTTCCAGGTGCTACTTAGGGGCTCATGGCTCAGATCTTGGATTAACAGCCAAGTGCTTCTTGAAGTATTTTGAATATACATTATATATACATATATATGATCTACCTTTTATGTAACATATTGTATTATGTAGTATGTTCAATATAATGTATATTTTTATGTGTCTGTGTACAGGCACACACAAAAATTAATTCTCTAATCATCTATGAAAATATGAACTTGTTGTGGGTGGTCATCCAGGACCCGATATTAGTCTGATCTGGCAGGAAGTTCTGTATGTATGTTTAGGTTCCCGCATATCACAGCTGAGAGGCCCAGAAATGTAGTCGATTGTGCCAAGCTCTGGAGCTGCAGTTCCTGGTTCCACATTTTGCCCTTCCTAGTTATGAGATCTTTTTCAGAGGTCATAAGGAAAAATGAGGATGAAAGGATACCCTGGCTTGTGGAAAGAATGCGGGGTAAATAAGATATTTCATGCAAAAATATTGGATTAAATCCCTAACACTTGGTAGACATTTCAAAAACAGTAAGCTCCGATATGGTTTTCATACAAGATTATATCCCCTTTTGCACCGCATTTAGTCATGGGGTCGTCCAAAGGGTTAAGATGTCCCATGGTTAACCAACAGATTAAAGGTTTGGGTCTGCCCAGAGGTGCCTTGGAAGAAAGGTCTGATGATCTGTTGCCCCAAAGGCATTTGTGGGCACAGTTCTGTCTGACACACAGGACCTCTGAGAGTCAGGATGGGGTGGAAGGCAAACGGTAGAGGAAGGGTACCGGCAGATGGTTGGTTATCAGTCACACAGCAAACACATGTTGCCTTTTTCTTGAGATTGAAGACATTCCTAGGTAAGAGGGGCACAAAGTTTAACAAGCTGCTCAGTCCAGGAGTTCACATCTCCAATACAAAAAAAAAAGATTGTTATCTTAATGTATCTCTTGACCAATGGCACAAAGCATACTCTCACTAGATTACCAAGTTTCCATCTTTCCTTGTGCTTGGAACTAATGAAGCTTCAGAAAAATTTGACTTTAGTGTCTGAAATCTCAATCATGTACAATTTAATACGCAGTTACAGGTTTTTCCACATTTCAAAATAAATGATTAAATGGTCTAATCAGAGTCTAACGTAGCCCCAGACTTGAAAAACATAGGAAGACAACCATGACTGACACATTCATTTTCCCCAAAGCGGACACACTGCCACCAGCAGATGCAGAAAAATCATGTCATTTACATTCCACATAACTCACAGCTGACCGAAATTATACAAGAGTGTATACTCAGAAGTCTAAATTGCCTAAATCATTCACTATATTTAATATGTTGAGTAAACGCAAGAAACTGGAATACAGAAAAAAAAGAACGTAGCTTCAAGACTAGAGAAAGACTTGTCATCAAAGGGAAACCAAAAGTCCTCACACATGAACAATGCACAACATCCATGATAAAGGTGTTGGGATGAGGGCATGGATGCTGACATTGTCAAAGGATTTCCTTTGTTTGGATACATCATCAATGGCCATGCAAAGCAGCAGTAAGGAAATCAAATGGTATGTTGTATAGTGGCAAATCTGCTCCAAAAGACCTCTTCAAAATGATAAATAACAAAGATATCACTTTGAGAACTAAGATGTGTTTGGTGAAAATCAGGGTCTTTTCGATCTCATATGCATTTGAAAGCTGGACTGAATAAAGAAGACTGGAAAATAATTGATGCCTTTAAATTATGGTGTGGACAAAGACGATTGCATCTTTTATGAACTGTCCTGAGAACAAACAAATTTGTCTCAGAAGAAGAATAGACAAAGTATTCCTTCGAAGCAAGAAAGACAAGAGTTTATCTCACATATATGGGGCATGTTATCTGGAGGACTCAGTCCCTTGAGAGGAACATCATATTGAAAAAACAGAGGATCAGCAAAAATGAGGAAGACTGTCAGCAAGATGTATGAACAAGTTGGCTGGGACAATGGATTCACAGCTAATAATACTGGGACAGCACAGGACAGGACAGTGTTTTGCTCGGCTGTAAGTAGGACCATGGTGAGCTGCAAGCGTCTAAGGGACACATAAAAACAAAGCCAAATTTAATTTTCGGTAAAGCAAGAAGCTAGTTTACTTGAAGCTACAGCACATTTGAGAAAGTTCTGGCACTGAATCACAACACGATGCTTTATATGCCATTAGTTTTTCGAACATTGTCATTTATGCCACCACACTCAGAGAATTCATTAAAAAGTAAGATCTTCAAGTTTGCCTATAAATTTCAAGCACAAGAACTAATGTGGTATTTCAGACATCACAAATTCCAAAACGATCTTAAATATGTTGTCCTCGACTAATTGACTGCTCTTGAAAATGTGCAATAAATTCAATTAAAAAGGAAAGCATTTTTAATTTAGTTGCAAGATCAACAAAGATATTTTTCTGCTTACTACATGTATCATAATAAAGTCCCATCTAATATGCATTACATTGTTAAATTCAGAAGGAAATTGAATATTCGCCCAATAAAAGGAACAAGGTCACTACTCCTACCCCACCCCAAAGACGATAATGGCTCTAGTTACGTTCCAGCCGAGAATAGATAATTGTCAAAATGGCTTCTCTGGACCGTCACCCTACCTAAATAAGGGGTCAATAAAGCACGTGCAGTGCTCAGGCTCACATGCAACTTCTACCACTTGTTCCTTCCCTGAACCACACGAGACTGCCTTGGAGTGGGAGCAAACGCACTTTTCAAAGGCCCCTTGAGACAAGACAGTTACAAGTCCTCAAGCCAGGGGCACAGCTCACAGTAAAGCCTCTTCAACAATAAATACACCCAGGCCTCTTGGCTCCGCAAAACACTAGATGAGAATTTGTCACGCAGCCTCTCATATCCACAGGCATTCATATTTTGGCAACCTCTGCTTTTGCATTTAAACATGCACGTTGTACGCTTTTGGAACACCTTGACCCCTGCTTACATCGTCGCTTCATGTAGTGCGTTCTGCACATATATTTTATAATCTCAAACAGAAAAAAAATTCAAAAGGAGCTGAGGATCTTGGGAACCCGAGAGGAGGAAGGAGAAGGGATACTGAATTTCTGCCATTCTCCAAGCAACCCCAAATCCTCATCCTCTCTCCAGAGCCCCTCCCAGCTCTCCCGCTCTCGCCCCTTCTCACGCCCAGGCAGGAGTCCATCACCTACCGTGCCCTGGATCACCTCCAGGTGTCACTTACCCAGCGGGGTGAGAATGGCTCATTTTTGCAGAGTTCCTTTTAGACCCTGCCGCAGGCGCGGAGGGAGGTTGCGGGGCGCGGGCCCCGCACGTGCTGTCGCCCTGAGAGCCCAGGAGGCCCAGTGACCCCCGCAGTGCGCTCGCTGCTCTGCAGGGCACCCAAGCCTCGGCCCCCCCGCAGGCAGTATCCACAGCCGCGGTTGCTATGGGAGGCAGGCAGGCTGGGGAGCGGCGCCCGGTCTGCAGCAGCAGAGGCGCCGCTGGAACAGAGCCCTGGGCCGCGGGGCGTGAAGTCCAGCCTCCCCCCAGTCTCACGGTGGCCCCGGGGCGGGAGAAGTCCGCGCAGCCCCCCGGGTTTGTTGTCCTGGGGCGTGGGTTCCCCAGGCACCGGTAATCGGAAAGCACACAAACACATACACACCCTCTGGGGCTGGCAAGCCTCCCGCTAGGCCCTCCAGGGAAGGCTTGGGTGACCGTGGGTCACAGGGGACAGGGAAAGATTCCCTCGGATCCGGAGTTTCCTGGTGGAAAAGTGACCTTAGATGGCAAATGAAAAAAAAAGGAAGAATTCCTCTTTCTCCATCTGCTTTGGAGACAGATTTTGTTTCTGGGTCTGCAAGGCAGCACACAGGGCTCTTTTCCTCCCTTAAAAACTCTTCTCCTGACTCCTTGATGGGATGCCTGCAGGCAGGCGAGCCTGAGAGGGCTTCCAGGTCAGGGTGGCAAATGGCTGGTAAGGCCTGAATGTATGGCCGGCTTCCGTGGGAAGAGGCCTGGATATCAGTGAAAGAGTTGGTAGAGAGGAACCTTCAAACGCTGGATTCAGACAAAGGGTTCTTGCCTCATCCTGGTTTTGGCTGGGTAACTTGATTTCTCTTCCTGTATCTAGCAGGGCAGGAAACTTCAGTCGGGACTGACTGAGCCCTGGAGGGAAGCTATTCCAGGTGAGCGGCACCTCAGTGGTAGGAGGAAACCTTGTCACCTTGTTGATATTGATTACACATTGTTGCAGACATCCTAAAAGTCCAATAGCCAGCCTTTTAGGAATGGCCTTCAACACCCTTAATTGGCTGCCCCACCCCCCTTCTGTCTTCAAATTCTCTGTGACCACTTTCTCCACCCACACTCCCCTAAGCTCAAGAATAACCAAATTATTAACCCATCCCTCTAAAAGGGGCATACTTCCACCCTTGACGCTCTGCGAAACTTGGGTTCACGCTTCAAGCCTTCCCTTCCACAAGGACCCTTAGCTGTTCTGCATATGTGCTCACTTAGTGGGGGATGGTCTCAGCCCTGCCTTGCCTGGTGGCTATACACATACTTTCTTCCTGACCTTGAACTCCTCTATTTCGTTTCGTTAAAGTGTTTTAGTTGCCCTCTGTCCTCAGAGGTCAGCAAGACATTTGGAACATGGAGGAAGGAGGGAGAGCAGCTTTCAACCCAATGGAAGCACAGTAGCTGCCTTTTTTCTCTGAGCTCTTCTGGAACACTCCTGGCCTCACTGAATCTTCATCTCTACCAGCCTGGCTTCCTCTTCCAGTTTGGAGGGATGCAGACTAAGACACAAAATATATTCATTATGGTGCCTGAAGTCTGTAACAACTGCTGGAAAAGCCAGGATTCAAATCTAATTCTGTCTGATACCAAGCTTATAGGAAGTTTTGGTTGCTTTTTTTTTTAACCTTTGAAACATAAACTCTTTCCATATTAAAAATAATAAATTTCCATCCAGCACACAGGGGCCCGAGAGATTTCAGAGTATAACTGCACTGCAATGCTGTGACCTGACAGGAATCCATCAGCACAGTAACACCTAGGGGTGGAACTAAACTCACAAAACCAAACTTTCAGCCATTTGCCAAGTGCTTAACCATCTGTGCCACCAACACCAAGGCTTTTCCTAATAGCACAGTTCCAACTTACCTGCTTTGACCAAGAATAAAAGGCACATGGTGCATTGGAGCTTAGAAGTCTAGAACTAGAGGGTGGCAGAGGTTATCAGAGAAGAAAGATATTGTGAAGAAAAGTGGGATGTTTTGCTTCCAAAAGGAAAAAATCATAGATATCCATTCAAGGTGCAGCCAAGTGGAACTTGAGCCACTTCTACCCTCATGTGTTTACCCCAGGGACTGTGACATTTTGAGCATAACTTTCAGTGCTCATGGCAACTAGAATTCCTATGGATAAAAATCAAGGGGGAAGCATTGAAAAGGGATGCTACAGTTGGCCCCAGGTGCTGCCCACCCTGAAGGATGGTGGCAATAATATCATCTTGAATAAGTACTAGCTATTAATATTGATTCATTTGTTCAAGGAGAAGTGGAATGCTGTCTGTGGTAGAATGAGAAAGGAACTTAAAATACACTATGTAGAGACTCAAGGGTCTATAGTGAAGAATTCCTGGCACTTGGCAGACGAGGTACCCTCAACAGCATGTATTAATTCATAAACGGGGTTTGAGTTCTCTACCCCTGTGAGCAGCACAATTTCACAGGCCTGATGAAAACTGCAAGAAAGCTACTAATTTTCACTTCATAGAATGCTCACTGTGAAAATGTATTGGGAATTTAGCCAGAAGGAATTTTTATGTTAATTTCTAGTATGAAGATAGGAAATGGGGTGGGGGGAGGAGAAAGAAAAAAATGAAATTAAGCTATTTCAGCAACCAAATAGTCACTAGAGTCATTTTCATTTTCTCACAGGAAAACAAGTTCCCAGATGGCCCCAATAGTATCATAAATTTACAAAAAGATTTCTGTTCTGTAGGAAGGCTTGCAGAGAGAGGTCTTGGGGGTAGATAGCTGAAGAGGCAAGGGATGATAGTTGCAGTGACAGTTTTGATTGACTGTCCACTGCATATGTTGGACATAGGATTCACTGATCTAAACCCTAGAAATGTCTCCTGGATCTGGGTACAGAAATTTAGAGTCTTTCTTTTTTGTACAAGGCACAAACTAAAAACAGTTGCTCCATGTATAACTGGTTGGACAATATCAAAAGGAAACTATTACCTGATAGTTGAAAATTAGTAGAAATTCACATTTCAATGTCCATCAATTAAGTTTCATTAGAATGGTCAGACCTTTTCAGTTATGCAGCATTGTGGTTGGTTGTGTCAACTTGGCTGGGCTAGGTTTTTCAGCAGTTTGACCGTTGAGGCCTCCCTATGATGTCATCTACTATAATATAATTAACTCCATGATAGAATCTACTGTGAAAACTCAAGCCTTTGTGGAAAGCTAAATTTGTGGGGTGCTAAATTCAGGTGAGAGCTCTGAAGCAATTAGTAGGACGTTTCCTCAGGTTGTAGCCTCCAAGAGATCCACTGTCACAGAGTCACTTCCAATTCATGGCAACCCAATAGGCCACGAGAGAACTGCCCATGTGGGTTTCTGATACTTTAACTTTAAAAGGGAGTAGAAAGCCTTCTCTTCCTCCCACAGCAAGTCTAGTGGTTTCGAACTACTGACCTTGAGGTTAGCAGCCTAATACATAACCACTATGTCGCCGGGACTCCTTGGGATGTGGCCTATTTCTATAAGAATCAATGCTGTGAGAAAACTCTTCTACTTTTCTTGGGTCTGGATCATACATTGGTTCTTTGGCCACCTCCTCTTGTAAGATAGATTGTCTGCGGTGCCCCTGTGAGTCAGAATTGACTACATGGCAATGAGTGTGCTTTTTGCTTTCATCACTCATGCTGTGCATTCACATGTCTGCTTTCAGGATTCACTTCTCAAATCCCAGGTTTAATCCCTGTTCTTACTGTCAGGACAAAATTAAGTCATCTTGATTTTAGGAAGAACTAAATAAGTCTTGCTAATTAAACCATGCAATGAAGGTAGTCTTATATTTCTGGCCATTGTAGTTGGAGGAGAGGACATAAAGGAATGGGCTTCATAATAAGAGTCTGCAGCTGGTCTTCTTCATGGATGGAAACAATTGTTGGGTGTTAAGGAGTTCACCCAGTCTATGTTTAACCATTATTGACCCACGTGTGTCCATAAACCACATGTTTTTAAGTTGGTAGAACAACATGATGGAACCATGCTCTGATGGGGTAGTAGACTAGATTTGCATCCATGGTCTGGTATTTTCTATAGAAGAGTATTTTCTACTCTTTGTCAACTAGAAAGAGGAAAAATCATGTAAAAAAAGCCAAGAGTCCACTCATTGCAATGTTAGGGATGTTTCTTTGTTTATTAGCCATCCAGCATTATATACCTTACTCTGATTTCTTACAAATATTAAGTTGCTATATTCACCCTTAGAGAAACTGAAACTCAAATAAAGTCAATACCAGATTATGAGGGCAAAACTGGGACTCCAATCCCATCCTTGATGATTCTAGAAGCCACACTTTGCTGTAAACCTTCCCACCTTCCAGAAATAGGAAAGCAGAGCCACCCCAGGGAGGTTAATAACTGTGAAGTCACTTAATCAAAATGATCATCATTCTCCATCATACAGACTGCTGTTCTCCCAAACTTCCCAAAGCTCAATGGCTCGGTCACATGGCTGGTCCACAGAAACTGGAGATGTGGAATATCACTTAATATTGCCCATCTGTTTACTGACAAAGCAAATAGAATATCGTACCCGCTGTTACTCACGGCTGGGTTCTCTAGAAAAGCGAAGCCAGTGACTCTTGTACTTGGGTGTCTGTATATAGAAAGAGATTTAAATCAAGAAATGCCCCACACAGTTGTAGAAGTGAGTAAGTCCAGTTCAAGTCTGTGGGTCAGATGTCCCCCCCACTCTTGTATCTGCAGGGGCTGATGAGCAGGGAACAGGAAGATGAAGCAGGAACCATGGAGATCCAAGCTGCTGGATGCAGAGCTGAATTAATCTAAGGTTGGCATTCACTCGTAGCTACTGGAATGAACAAGTTATGTAACAGGCGGTCAATAAATCAGATACAGGCTATGAATCCAGCAGAAGTCAGCTAACTTCTTCACACTCTCAATCTAAATAAGAGTGGACTACACTCTAAATGAAACCGCTCTCAACTGTACCAAGACTGGGACCAGACTAAGAGTTTAGTTGCTTCCCAGAAGATCAAATCATGGAGTTCACCATATTGTATTCAACCATGTCTTGAAAGAACTTTGGCCCAACTGGAGTAAATTGACATAAAACTTAACTCTCACAGAGCTTCTCAGCTTTAAGGACAAACCTCTCAAAAAATGGAATAACATCATGGGAGCAACAGGCATCAATGCAGATCCAGCCAAGTCCAAGAACTATACCAAGCACAACCAATCCTGAAAAGGTCACAGAACCGGCAACAAGAATCCTCAATCACAATGATATGAATCTCCTGAGGAGCACGCTTTTTGACAAGGAGCTCAACAAGAAGGGCCTGAAGACATTGTAGGCCAACAGTGCCAAGGTCAATGACCCTCAACAGCAAGTTATTTTAACTGGCATACACTACGATCTTAGCCTTGATCACGTTGGGTTTCACAAGAGCTTTGATAGCCTTGCCACAGCCATGGTCAATGGTCTGAGACTGACACTCAAGACGGAGGCACAAAACAAAGCTGAAGCACTCAAAGGTTCTCAGGCTCCATCTGAGGATGAGAGCGACTGGTGTGACCCCAGGGCTTCCATCTGCATGGCACTGGCGTTCTCCTGTGCTATTTGTACAAATAAACCTAAGGCAGGAAAAAGAACAGAACAACATCCTTTGACTTAATTAAAATTAAGTTTCCATGGAAATTTTTCCATGAAAGCAGACTAACTGGATTTTGAGCATTCTAGCATGATAAATTGATGCCCATGTTCACTCCTCCTTTTTCCATAGTTAGTGTGGCAGTCATGTATTTGTGATGTCAGTTTCATAATTGGGAGTCTAGGGGTGGAGTCTAGCCTATTAATCTGGAGATAGCCAATGAGTTCTCTGTGTGGGTATGGTTTTCTCCTGAGAATTCTGGGAAGTCTCACAGTATTTCACAATTGCAGAAGAGAAACATCACTCTCAGTCTCTGAGAGATGGACTACTGATAAGATGAGATGACAGCATGCTGATCAATCCTGATTCCTGGAGAATGGAGGAGCCAGAGAGGCCACATAGGCTTTCTCTGATGGAACAAGACCTCTGGGTCAGTGCCAGGGCACCTCTACTGCATGTGCTTCCTGAGTTGGAAGGAGAATTTATAGACTGGTATTGGGTATATGGGCTAATATCGGGCTTATGACTTTGGACTGGACTGGAGTGGAATGCTTTCTCAATGTTCCATACCTCTTGTATATAAACTTTTCCCTTATATTCATATGCCTATGAATTTGTTTCTCTAGTCTACCCAGCCTAACACAATTAGGAAGAAAGAGGGATTTAAGAACTCTTGGAGTAGAACATGTTGACAAGTTCATTCTATTTCAAATCTGTTGAAAATACACCGTCAGTAGAAAATCAAACTCGTAGAATAAGTATTTTGACTTTTGTTGTCTATTTAGAAATAACGATACAACTCTATATTATTGTGGCTCAAATTTGATTGAGAGAGTGCTATCTGCCTAGTCCCTCTTGCCTAGAGAAAGGTCTTGTGTGGCAGAAAGAATTTGTGCTCATCTAATTAGCTGAAATGGGTGGTTCAAAACCACCCATTGGCAGTGTGGAGAAAGACCTGCCAATCAGCTTTCGTAAAGGTTGCCATCCAGAAGACCTCAGGCAATAATTCTCCTTGAAACAGATGGGGTTGCCATGAGTCTGACAGAACTGACTTTGCCGGGCCTTTTTGTGTGGAAGCAGGGTGGCGGAGGAGACCTGCTTGTGTTTGTGTGCTACATTGGCACTCGCACTATTTTCCATTTGTTGGTTTGTTGGTACTTGGTAGGGTCCCTGAGAAATTAATCCTAATTAGAGCAAGGCATGGCATATCAATGTGGTCTATGGAAACAATCTCCCAAACATATTGCTATCCTGTTGATTCCAAATCATAAAGTCATATATAGGCTATCAAAGGCTCTAAACCTTCCTAGAAGGAGATAGACTCACCTGTCTTAGAAAAAGCTGTCAGGGGTGAATCTGATTTTGTGCTTAGCAGTCCAATACTTGCCCAACAGCAACATCATTACCCTACACAGGATTACTGAGACTGCAAATCCTTATGGAAGGAAAGAGCCTCATCCTTCTTTGTGGACTAGCAGATGGGTTAGAACTACCACCTGGCAGATTGGTTAGAACCTCCAACTTAGTGAAAGAGATATTTTCTCTAAAGCCTCACGTCTCTTGTCAACAAGATTTAGTTTACTTATAATTACTAAATCGATCCTTTCCCCTAAGACCTCAAAGTTCTTTTTTGTTTTCTAAGTATGCCACTGATGTGGTGATCAAAATTATGAATCAATGAGATTTAATTGTATGATAAAAGACAAGAACTTACAGAAAATTGAGGCACAAGTATCAAATAAAATGCAAGGGGAAATAGAGTTCTGGATTAGAAGTTGGAGGGCAAGATGATCCATATGTCTGTTCCAGGTCACCCCAAGGAGGGGGGAATAATTCAAAAAATTAGCAGACTAAAACAATAACAACACACACACTTCTTAAGCTCTATAAATTCACTTCAAGAGGAAAACAGGTGGTTCTGGGCGGTAAGGACAGTGTTCTATGATGGCCACCAGAGATGAGTTACAATCCAAGAATTGTCCATTTCCTTCTTTTTCCTTGCAATTTCCATTTTTTCAGTATATTGTCATTCTTTTAATAAAGGTTACCACAGATTCTATAATCTGGCTCCAGAGTTTACTCCAGATTTGTTCTCTGCATCTTGTCAGGCAGGTATGTCACCAAAGGAAACTAAGTGATCAGTCAGGTGAGGACATGACTAAAGTGTAATGCTGAGTTGAGGGAAGTTCTAGAACATTGGAATCAGAAGCAAGGAATTTCATCCTGCGTTCCCACAGATGAGCTCCATAGTCACATATCGAACCAGGACTGTCTCCTAAATCTGTATGCCAATAAGGAAAACAAAACAAACAAAAGTTGGAAACTGGGGCGTGCTATGGTGTGAGGAAGCACAAAGTAAGAGAGGGGGGAGAGTCCAGAGAAGAAACGCTAGCTTTACTGCATTCAAAGGGAAATAAGTAACAAAGTCTTAAAGTGAGGGTTCATACTCAGTCGAATCATCCCATGTAATGGATATGGATTGTATGAACTACACACTCATGGGTAAGGGGAGCTGTTCAACTGCTCAATAGTACTGATGACTCGCCCTGTCCGTTGCACCACAGTCTGATGGCATCTTGTCATCATAAACCTTTTTGTTTAAGAAAAAGAGACCTAGGAAAGTGGAATCTTCATTGTCCCTTTGCCTGCTGCCAGAGTTGAATCTCGTGTCTGATTCTTTCATCTCCTGTTGTGTTGCCTGACCATGCCAGGAGCCATCAGCAGACTGCGGACCGTGGATTGATGGCTTCATTTGGTGAACTTCGGCTTCCACCAGCCTGTGTCTCCTCTTGTCTCTGTTTGGTCACCTCTTCTGATTCCTTGCCCTCCTATTGCATAGCCTGTCAATCCCAGGAGCCATCAGTGAGATCCCCTGGCTTGAACCCATCTGCACCTGCCTATTTCTACAACTGTGCAAGCCATTTCTAGATGTAACTCTCATTCTGTCCCTGGTTTTGTTTCTCTTGGGAACCCAACCTAACACATGCTATAAGCATGGCAACTGGAGAAGCCTCCACATTTCTCCATTTTGTTTGAACCTAAGCCTTTATATCTAGATTCTCATAGGTATCACACACTACTCACTGTCATCAAGTCCATTCTAGCGCATACAGACCCTATAAAACAGAATATCACTGTCCCTGTGGATTACCAAGCCTGTAACTCTTTACTTGGTTAAAAGGCCTCATCCTTCTCCACCAGAGAAACTGACAATTTCAAAGAGCTGACCATGTGCTTAGCAGACCAGTGCATAAGGGAGACCAATTTACTACATGACCTAGGGTGCTATTCTAAAGTTCAGGGACTGACCTTCAGATGCTATGTCACTTTAAAAGTTAAAATAAGAAGAGCAAGAAGAATTGAGAGGCTCTACATTGCCTGTAGTGCCTGTACATAAATGAGAGCTCAAGGCTTGAACCTAGCTTTGTCCCTACGGAAGATGCTATCGTTCCCCATTATCTGGCTCTTCTCCACTGTGGGCCAGTGAAAAGGGCTTCGTGTCTCCACCACCCTCAAAAGCATGCACGATCACATGACTTACCTGGGCCAATGAGGTATGAGCAAAGAAAATGGCTGTTATTGCCGGGTGGGCTCATTGAAGAGCCCCTGCAGCAAGCTCATCAGTCTTGCCCTGGCCTTTGCAGTCAGGGGCCTCCCAGATGGCAAGGCTTTCCTCAAAGGGTCCTTCTCAGTGAGAAGAATACACCCGTGCGCCCACCGGTGGGACATGAGTAGGAAAGTCTTTGCTATGCAGAGGAATTGAAATTTTAAAGTGATTCATGCAGCCATCGACTGGCTCTGTGCTTTAGGAAAGTGATGGTCTTAAAGCCCCCGCTTGCTGTTACTAGGAACTGTGGCATGCTTTCAGACACATAGCAACCTGATGTGGACGAAACACTGGGGATACTGGCTCCGCCAGCCTCATGCCTGCTGAACGGCGTCTGCCTTCATTATTCACAAGCCCTGCCTCAACTCATTGAGCAGGCGTCTCTGGTCCTGCCCTGGCCCCCGGCTTCACCACGCATGACGTCCTTTTTCAGTGATTGACGCCTCCTGAGAAGTCACAACCTTTCAATTTGTATTCTGCAGTGTGGGTGTTTTTCCTTATGTTTGATCATGTATTTATATCTTGTCTTAGAGCCCTTAAACTTGGAGGTATTTTTTTCACTGGTGTTTGTTATAGTTCTAAGGTGTATATTTAAATCTTTAATCCATCTTGATTTCCTTTTTTATATATGGTGTGAGATGTGGGTCCTGTTTCATTCATTTGCAGGTGGAGAGCCAATTTTTCCAGCACCATTTGTTGAAAAGAATACCTCTTCTAATTTAAAGTTTTTGGTTTTTTTTTTTTTTTTGTAGTATCACTGCCCTGGTGGGAGTAGGAAGACCAGCCTTGCTCCTGGAGAGCTGCTGCTGGATTTGAACAGTCAACTCTGTGGGCCGCAGTCCCGCACACAACCACTAGGCCACCAGGGCTCAGCCAATGTTCTTAATCAAAAATCAGGTGTCTATAGGTGGTTAGTTTTACTTCTGTTTTCTTTTTTCTGATCCCTTGGTCTACATCTCACATTAATGTTAAGTAAATTTTATTGATCTCTTTGTCCAGATGATGAAAATGCCAACTCAATTAGGAGGTAAGTCGTCTCTAAGAAGAATAACAAGATCATTCTGATACAAAGACCTTGCTTCTCCCCCTCTGTCTCCTTCTGAAGGAGAAAGCAGTGACTTTCCTACAAATAAGTGAGATTTTATGATCTATTAGCAATCATAATAAACAAATAAGTGAGATTTTATGATCTATTAGCAATCATGATAAACAATCATGATAAACGAAAAAGGACAAATAGGAAGATGATGAATTATTTTGACTTTGGAAGGATCATACCCATCAGTGGAGGTAGAATCTTTTTTTCCTAAATGAGTGTGTGCTGATGATTAAAGTTAAAGCCATACCCAGCAATTCCCAATGTGAGATCAGTAATCCCTAAGTGTTTGTTAAGGTATTAATGTAAACTTGCAAGCTAATCTTGGGATTAATACAAGTCTAGAAGAAATAATATGTTTACGGAGGGGAAGATGACACAAGCTCAGTCAAGACAGCACCAGCTACCCTAGAGCAGATTCCTAGTCAGTGGTGTTTGATCAGCTGCCTTCATTTATCTGTTTATAATGCATCATCTTTTGTGGCAGGTGTGTTAGGTTTTCTGATAGGTGATAGTAGTCGCTATTGGGTCCCAACTTATTTCAATCTCAGAGCAGACCTGTCCCTCAGAATTCTCTGTGCTTCCTTCATTCAGCAACTACTTGCCAAGCCTTTCTTCAGTGGCACTTCTGGATGGACTTTGACTTCTACATTGTCAGCTAGCACCTGCACATGTGACTGTGTTCACACAGGGAGCTCAGCATTCATATAGACAAGTGTTGCTATTGTTGTCACTTGAACTAGTGAAAAATAGAGCTTTTCCCAAAACATTAAGTTTCAGATGATGAAAGTGATCATAGACTTGCACAAGTGGTTCTTGGTCCATGCAGACACATAGCGATGATCTAGGAAAGTGTCGAACTCTCCCATGGGTTTCCAAGACTGGGACTGTGAATGAGAGTGGGAAACCTGGTGTTTCTCCCCTAAAGACACGGGCTGATAAAGTCAGAGGAGCACCTCCTCTGCCACTGTGTGAGTACATGGAGTACATAGGGGCATGGAGATCCAGAATCCTTTGGGGGAGGGGAGAGAGCTTCTCCTGGAAAGTGGGTTCCATGAAAGGAAGAGTTGGAGGATGGTGAGAAAGTGACAGAGTTCAAGTACATGAAGGACTGAGAGATTGTCCAATAGAATTCTGTGGTTATTCCTCCCAAGTTGTCCCCTTGACAGAAATCAGCTACTGATTTCATAGAGACCAACTGAAAGACTCTTTGTTGTCACCAGAGCAAGGACATTGGTTACATGTCTTTCAAGGTGATGCTTTGTGCAGATTCTGAAGATTGGATCTAGGCCCCAGCATCAAAGTCAGGAAGAAACCAGACAGTAGCAGCAGCAGGAGGAGCAGAGACAGCAGTGGGGTGCATATATGTATATATACATTTTGTTGAGTGCAAGTTGTGTGCTGTTTCAAATGCCATGTTTCATTATACATGAAAATGCCATCATCTTCCCTCTATATCCCCTTTACAGAGAAATTTCTGAAGAGCAGAGAATTTAAATCATTTACTCAAAGTCACACACTTGCAGGTGAAGACACTTCCTTAGCAGTGGCCCTCAGTACCTGTCTTATACTGTCCCCTGCAGGACATTTAGGAATGAGCCTAACAGAAAATAGAGGGTATCATCAAGGAGGTGGAAGGAAACAGCCCTTTCCTGATGTTTCCATGCTGCTAAACAAACACATGAGTTTGCTTAATCCTCACCACTCCTAGGGGGATGTCTCCTATGTCTTCTCATGGCACAGATGAGAAGACAGAGGCTCAGAGGGATCAGATGGATTAAGCAAAGAAGCAGAGAAGGTGAGACACAAACCAAGACATTCTAAATGTTGCATCAGAGTTAAACTTGAGTCATTGGTGAGATTAAAATTCCAAGATATCAAGCAGAATAGCAATTCACACAAAAAAACATAGCTAGATGTTCAGGTTGCTTGAAAATTGAACATAAGGAAATATTAGAGCATGCCAAGTGAAACAGAAATGTGATCTTAGCATACCTTATCACCTGTATATCTGTGCACATATTTCTCTTTTGCAACGATCAAGCCACATTTGAACATTGCTCTCACATCAGAGAGAGAGAGAGAGCGAGAGAGAGAGAGAGAGAGAGAGAGAGAGAGAGCACTCCAGGTGTATATAAGTCTCTGTAATTCCCAAGTGTAGACACAAGAGTTTTATAGATTTATATATGCCCCACCAAAATATACAAGGTGTATCCTATTCACTACCTATTTGATTTGGAATTAATTTTTGATCATTGCACATTACTGTTGCCAATTTTTTCTAGAACTTTAGCTATTTAACAACATGCCCTCCTGTGGAGTCCCAGCAGTCAGTGTAAGAAGCTTTGTCACTTAGAGCAACCACTTGGGGTATGGAAAAAGAGCAGGGAAATGCATAGAAAACAGGAAGCACATGTCGAGAAAGACTGATGCCATGTAGAGATCCAGAGAAAGCCAGAAAGGAAACTTGACACAAAGGAGACTTCCCCCCAGAGCTCATGGAGAGGGTCTTCCCTGTGGGAAACAGAAGCTATTCCTCAGGTTGCCCCCCCTATCGTATATGCCAAACCCAAGGTGCTTGAAGAGCAACTGCTTAATGTTATTAGCCTTCTCTAGAGCAATCAGACCCTATAGTCTGTCGCACCCTAAGTAGAACCCACTAACTTCTGATAAGGATAATAGACTGCTCCCCTGAAGGACAGACCAACAACACTAAGATCAAGCCCTTTCAGTGAGAACCAAGATTAGGCTGCCATCTTGACTACAGAGTTTGCCTGTCTTGTTAGCTGAATGCCTTCCTATCACATGTATGCCACAATGCCGCCTCTTCCTATTGTGCCTGTACCTAGCTCATCCCCTTCCTGTCGCATACATGCCTAGTGTACAACCCCTTCCTGTGACACAGGTGGTTACCTGTACTTAGGCGGGCCTGCATGCCCCCTGAGCGTATAGAAGCCTTGTTGGAAATATGTTCTCTCTCTTTCTCGCTGCACAGAGCTGGCTCCTGAAATCACAGCAGGTTTGGAGGTCAGTGCTTTGAGACCATGGCCTTTTTGGAGGTGAACGCTTGCATGCTTTATCTGGGCTGATATCTCTTTAATTTTATCCCTCAACTACCCCTTAAATCCATTCCATAGTAGGGGTTGGTCTCCCACACTTCTCCTAGAGATTAGCAGACACTGCAAGTTTGGACTTCTGGTCTCCTAAAACTGTGAGAAAATAAATCACTGTTCCTTACAATCACATTCTTCTGGTATTTCTATGGTAGAAGCACTAAGAAGCTAAGGTGGCACCTAGTGTTTTATTGCCTACTTTTGGGCCACCAGTTAAAATTAGGGGAGAAAAATACAATCTTAATAGCCTGCTCCACTTCATTGGTGATAATCACACCCATCACACAGAATATCAGAGGTACAGTTTTAAAATCTGGCATCATGTTTGAGGCAGTTAAAATGGTGAGTATTTTAGAGATCATTTAATCTGAGAAACCATTTTTTAAAACTAATGATGCTGGAGTACTATACATCCCTGAAAAATAATGATGAACGCATGAAGCCCATCACCGCTTTGGAAGAACTGGGGGGAATTATGCTAAGTGAAGTTAGCAAAGCGCAAAAGCACAGGTTCAACATGAGTCCGCTGAGGTAAGCAGAATTTTAAAGAATGCAAAAGATGTATCCTTGGTTGCTACTGGATTCAGAAATGCCTGGGGAGAGGCCCAGGTAGTATGGCAGGGGCCAGACCAAATTCAGGGCTACATATGGTAGCCAACTGGAATGGGAGTTTGGGGGTGGGCCGTGGGGCAAATGGTGATGTGTAGAGAGGGAATGGAGTACTAACCCACCCGAGGGGAGTATACTGCTTATATCTCCACAGCAAAAGAGAAACCAAACTTAAACCCGGTGATCCAGGATGTGAAAGCAGTGTGGCAGCATGGAGTGGGGAATCAATGAAGGAGTCTGAGCACACAACCCCAATGCCAACTACAGGGGCAGCCACCTCTCCACCAGGGGAGTTTGCCTTGGGGGTCAGCACTTGAAGCTGCAGCTTTGGGGGTGAGAGACACTTGACCAGAACACATGAGAACAAATAAAGAAGGAGAAAAAGAGAATGGAGTGCATCCTAGTCCACCGATCCTTCAGGGCGTTATTTCCACTCAGAACAGCCGACGCACAAAGAGGATCATATGGCCAGCCCCACTATGAAATACAGCTACCATCGCTGACCCAAGGCCTTTTGGGGTCAACAATGGAGAAACAGGGTCACAATTATGCCCTGTCTGACACAACCACACCAGGGAAAAACACTAAGGGTGTGCAACAGAGCGTGGAGTTCCAGATGGAATGACATCGATAAACCTTGGGACCAGGGAGTGGCAACCCATCCGACTTGAACAGGGACACTCCTGGAGGTCAATGAACAGACCTTGAATTATTTACATATTTTATATTGTTATTTTTTTACATATATATATATAGGATATTGGGTGGGGTTTTTTGTTATCATTGCTTTATCTTCTTCATTTTAGGAAGCCTTTTTTTGGGTACATATTGTTACCTTTGCAGGACAATCTAAATAAGATAGGCTGGAAGAACATTCTAGAGCCAAAAATGACGGGACTGATGGTTCCGAGTGCGGGCCATGGGAGAAGGGGAGGAAGGGGAAAGGAGATTATGTTGACCAGCCCAGGGATAAGGGCATATCAATTGATTCAAAATTAGACACAATGTGGATGAGAGAAGTCCAGTAGGGATTGACCAAGGGTAATGTAACAGAGAAAATACTGAAACCCAATGAAGGCTGAGTATGATAGTGGGACAAGAGGAAAGTAAAAGGAGATAGAGGAAAGAACTGGGGGGTAAAAAGCATTTATAGAGGTTTAAATTCAGGCATGTATATAGGTGCATGTATTTATATGTGACAATGAGAAAATAGATCAATGAACTTATACATATAGGCTTAGTAGTTGAACAGCAGATGGACATTGTACCTCCACTTAAGTACTTCCTAAATGCAAGAACACTTTGTTCTATTAAATTGGCATTCCATGATGCTCACCTTCCCTACTTGATCACTAAAGACAGATGTGTGCATAAGCAACAGTGGTGTGAAGAAAGCTGATGGTGCCCAGCTATCAAAAGATGTAGCGTCTGGGGTCTTAAAGGCTTGAGTAAACAAGCGACCATCCAGCTCTGAAGCAACAAAGCCCACATGGTTGAAGCACACCAGAGTGTGGGACCACGAGTTGTCAAAGGGATCAATTATCAGATTTTAAGAACTAAAAACCATAACATTGCATGCTCACTTTCCTGATATGATCACTGATGACAAATGTGTACATAAGCAAATGTGGTGAAGAAAGCTGATGGTGCCCAGCTATGAAAAGATATATCGCCTGGGGTCTTAAAGGCTTGAGTAACAAGCAGCCACCCAGCTCAGAAGCAACAAAGCCCACATGGAAGCAGCACACTAGCCTGTGTGACCATGAGGTGTTGAAGGGATCCAGTGTTAGTCATCAAAGATCTAAAATTATATCATTATAAATAGGGGGGAGTACAGATTGGTGACCCAAAGCCCATCAATAGGTGAAGCAATATCCTTTTATAGGGGTTGCAGGGAGAAGATGAGCCAGTATAATACAGATGAGTACAGTATAGTTAACAATCTTTCCTCTAGTTCTTAAATGCTTCCTCTCACCCACTATCATGCTCCCGGTTCTACCAGACAAGTCCAGCTAGAACAGCGGATGTACACTGGGTTCAGAAACATGGGGAATTTAGAATAGATACTCCCTCAGGATGAGTGATAGGAGTGGTGATACTGGGAGGGTGGAGGGATGGTGGAGTAGAAAGGGGGAACCAATTTCAGGGATCTACATGTAACCTCCTCTCTGGGGCATGGCCAACAGGGAAGTGAGTGAAGGGACACATTGGATACTGTATGATATAAGATAATAATTTGTAAATTATTAAAGGTTCACGGGGGGAAAGGGAAATATGGGGGGGGAGCCTAAGTGGAGGGATGATGTTTTGAGAGTGATGATAGCAACAAGTGTGCAAATGAGGTCTGCATACAATCGATGTATGTATGGATCGTGAGG